>CAUYLG010069931.1:0-42029 GCA_963573385.1 Cacajao melanocephalus
GCCTGGGCAGTAGAACAAGAATCCTGTTCTCTCTCCCTCTTTTTCTTCCTCTTTCTTTCTCTCATACATTCTTTTTCTTTCTTTCTTTCACTCTCACTTTCTTTCCTCTCTTTTTCTTTCTTTCACAAAAAAAAAAAAAAAAAAAAAAAAAACAAACATCTCAGCCCCAAAACTTACTGATAATCGCCTTCAGCAAAGTTTCAGGATACAAAATCAATGTGCAGATATCACAAGCATTCCTTTACACCAGCAATAGGCAAGCAGAGAGCCAAATCATGAGTGAACTCCCATTTACAATTGCTACAAGGAAATAAAATACCTCAGAATACAGCTAACAAGAAATATGAAGGACCTCTTAAAGTTGAACTACAAAACCAGTGCTCAAGGAATTAAGAGAGGATATAATGTTCTTGTCATGAACATTAAAATGTCTTGGACCTTGCTTCCCGAAGAGTCAGTATACAAAGATAAAAACCTTTATACCTGTGAGCATTCTTTGGTTTACTTTAGAGTATAGAAGTTTAGTCAGTGCCCATCTTTTCTCTCGTTATTCTAACTTCTCCATCTCCCCACAGTTCAGCCTACTAATTGACCATAACTGTAAGAATATCCCATATAATTCCTGAGCCAATATTGACATAAGCAAGTTATATACAAACAGTGTTAATAGCTTAGCTTGTCCTCCAGTTCTCAATTTGCATTTTGTGAAACTGAGAATGTAGTCAAAATTTAAATTTGTGTTCTTGTGGTCCTGCCACAACCAATAATTTCATATGTTGCCTCTTACATGGACCTATAACTTTCTGCTTCTATTAAAATTCAGGATCTCATGATTCACAATAAATCCCGGCTTCTGCGTACAACTTGGGATACAGAAGTGTCTTTGGAAATGATAAATAAGACTATGACTCTTCTCACAAGGAGCTCATAATCCAGTTTTCTCTCAAAGAAAAGTAATGGCTTTGAGTTCCAGTCTACTGGACCAGAGCCTGATATCTTAACCAGCTTTGGTGGGCTTCTTTTCTGGGATACAAAGCACCTGAGTCCTTTATAACAAGTGGCCAGGTGAGAAGAGAGTCACAAAGCTGGAACAGAGCAATATTTGAGACAAACATCTAGTGGAAGAAGTAGGTGGAAATTAACTCAGCCACTAATGTTTGCACTGAAGAGGTCAGCCAGGCAGTTTTGATACAATTCTGACTCTTGAGTCTTTCTGTAGGCAAATGTCTAATTCTATGAGCAACCTACAGTAACTGGGACTTCAGACAGTGTGGTTCACACTCATGAGTTGGGATCTCTTGAATGTTTATTACAGTAAAGCAACAGATTTCTATTTTCAAGGAAGCACTGTTTCAGTTCAATAACTCCTCCATTTATCAACAGAGTCTAGGACTCATAAGATATAAAAAGCAAAGGTAAAATTTATAGGATGGGACTTGAAAATCTATTATTAGTGACTATGTATAAGAAATTTGTACATGTGATAGAGAGGAATAAACATTACTAGGAGTAAATGGAACTACTGATTAAAAGTAAATACACATCTTTGTCACTCATTTGTAACTGATTCAACAATATTTTTTAGGCACTTACTGTATGTGGGCTGTTTAAGCACTGGGGATTCAACATTACAAGAAACAGGCTTAAAAGTTTCTGGATAATGGGGATTTTGAACAAACTTCTTTTCTCTGGAATTTTACTCTTGGAGAGAGAATAATAAATGAACTTAATAAAAAGGCAAAGTTTTAAGAGTAATAATAAAAAGCAAGGTTGCAGATCCAGAAAAACCTGAGCTTGAAATTTGCCTCTATCACATACTATCTGAATAACTATCGGCAGATTAATTAATTAGCCAGTTTATCTAAGCACCAATTTACATATATGAAAATCAGAAGTAATTAAAACTACTTTCGAAGATTTTTGTGAACATGTAAGGAGACAACATATGTAAGCCTACTAGTACAAGAACTTGATACACATCTTAGCTTTTCCTTATGAGAATAAAAGAGGCATCCATACTTTGGTCCTACGGGCACATGACACTTGTTTCCATTATCTTTGTCTACTCTGGATTGGAAAATTCTTTCTCTTTTATTTCATAAACTAATTATAATGTTCTTTTAGTACTCCAAATTTAGTTCAGTTTAATCTGTATTTATTATTTACTTTGTGCCAGAAAAGATGCTGAATTTTGAAAATACAAAAATAACAGTTCTTCCCTTGCTTTTCTCATAGGCTGGTGGGAGAAATAGGCAAAAATAAATAAATTATATGCAACGTAGTAACTGCTATTACAGATCTAATCCCAGAGTGCTATGAAAGGACATAGGAGGGGTATCTAAGCCAGACTGGAGGGTTGGAGGTTCAGTGATGGCTTCCTGAAGCACATTTTAAGTATAACAACCAATCTTCCCTAAAAATATGGAGATTCATGAATCCACAATTCTCTCAATCTTAAACTGAAGGCTAAGTGTCTGGGACAACACTTCAACATTCCTTTATAAGCATGCCATTTGTGTAGTACATGCTTTAATACACTCCATCAAGTGAAGCTCTTATTAGATTAATTAAGGAGAATGGATATCTCCATTAATGTAGCTTCAAAGGGAGTGATTTATGTCCAAAATGTTAGAAAGGCAGCATAATATAGTTCGGTAGTTCTCATTCTTGGTAGATAGCTGAAGCGGGTGATGGGGGAGTGGCTTAAGAAATGCAAATGACTTGACCCCATTCCCAATGAATTGAATCAAAATGTTTCGAGATGAGGCCCAGACATTTGTATTTTTAAGAGCTTTCCAATCAATTCAGATGCACAATAAGTGTTAAAAATAAGTAATATAGTGGTTTAAACAGCTTATGCAGAACATGTGTTCTCTTCATGGCTCAGTAATGAACTTGTCCTGTTACTTGAGTGAATCATTTCATCTTTCTAGTCCTTAATTTCCTTGTCTACAAGATGAGATGATCTCCAAGTTCTGATATTCTTATACCATGGCTCAGTTTATTTCTGGACAATATTTCTCCTGCTCATTTACTGCAAAACACACTTTGGTATTTTCATTTGCATACTATTTACTTTATTCAAGCACATGGTGATTATCAAACTGATTTATACTGCGAAAGAAGATTAACATTCTCAAGGAAAAGATTTAGCCAAAGCAAATTTTTTGAAGTCTTATGTAATTAAATAAAATATAACAACAGTTGAGTACATATTTTCATGTAATGAAATAATCCAGATTGTGATATATTGGAAGGAGTTACTCTCCAAGGGACAGTGCAATGATAGATGGAGAAGAGTTAGAACAGCCAAACTTACTGCCTTTTTTAGAACTTAGTTTAAATAAAAAATAAACTTTTCTTGTTCTAAGTACACTTTTTGTTTATGTTCCTGGAAAGGTAATTTAATTGATATTGAGAGGACTTTTTGGGTTGGATCAATGAAGATTTCCTTTTCATAAAATATACAAGCATATATAAATTATTGCATACAGGTCAATATGTCTACAATTCTGTAGAAAAATTAGAATGATTTAAAAACTGGAACCTCTGTGGCCAATAAAATGATGCTGGAGTTAAAAATATTACTATCTGTGTTACAAGTTTTGAAGTAAATAAAATCCCCTGAAATGGCCAGATTATCACTAACATATCCTAAAAGGAAGTATATAGTCTGTGACTCTGAATGTTTGTCAATTGCTCCAGTCCATAAGGTCAATAGGCAATACTGTTCAGAGTACTTTATCTAGCGATAGCAGGAAGAAATGGTTGATAGGAAAAAAAAAACATGTTTAGAAATAAAGCATAAATGTTTATCCCAATAATGTGTGCTAGTTGACTCATTCAAGGTTATCCAAATTGGAAATAGTAGAATAAATGTAATAATAATAATAAAGGAACTGAAATCCAAGGTAAGTGAAAATGTGGAGTACCTGGCATTTTGAAGGGAGTTCAGGTTTTCGGGCCCAGATAAATTGGTTCCAACCCTGAGAAGAATGGCTTATGGACTATAAAAGATGGGTTTAGATAACAAAAGCCTGAAAAATAGAAACTAAGTTTTCTCATTCTTGCTAATAAAAAAAAAATACAAAGCTGTATACACATAGGACAAGGTTTTTTTAGTGGAATAAGCAGAGACTTTGGAATGATATTAATGTAGCTTCAAATGTCAACTCCATAATTCTAGCCTTGAGGGTATCACTTTACATCCTGAGCCTCAGTTTTCTCAATTGTTAAATAAAAATAGAATGTCAGTCTGGTACTATTGTTGTAAAAATTGAAGATAATAGAGATGTTCTTTGATACATGATGTGGTCATGTGCTGATAAACCCTTCATAATATGAAAATGTTGTCAGTTTAAAATGCATTTAATGCACCAGTCTTGCAGACCATCATAACTTAGCCTAGCCTACCTTAAAAGTGCTTAAACACTTATATTAGCCTACAGTTGACCAAAACCGTCTGGCAACACAGCACACTACAGAGTATCAATTGTTTACTCTCATGAAAGCATAGTGGACTGGGTGCTGTTGCTGGCTGCCGCTACCCATCATTGTGAAAGAGAATCATGCTGCATATAGCGAGCCTGAGAAAAGATCAAAAATCAAATTGTGAAGTGCGGTTTCTATTGAATGTATATTACTTTCACAGCATCCTGAAGTCAAATGATCATCAGTTGAACCATCTTAAGTGAATGACTTTTTTTACATGAAAATGGCAAGAAGAAGATTGTTACATCACAGAAATTCAACTAATGATAGATCCTCTATTATTAAAAATAGTTTGTACCTTAGGCTTGCTTATTTTTATGCCCATTCTTGAGTTTCTGGAAGCCCTGAATAACTTTTTGTGGTGATATATCATAAATAACACTGATACCAATGTTCTCACATCCGGTGCATAAGTTTAATGAACTTCTGAAGTTTCATAAAAATAAAGACTGAAACTAGTTTCTCCCCTACTGGGAAAAAAGGTTTTAAAGAAGATATTTTAAAAATAATTTCAAATTTTCTTTTAGACTAAGGTAAAACATGTGCAGGTTTGTTACTTGGGCATATCGTGTGATGTAGAGCTTTGAAGTATGAATTAGCCTGTCACCATAACAGCAAGGATAGTACTTAACAGAAAGCTTTTCAGCCCTTGCCTCCCTCCCTTTCTCCCCAACAGTAGTTTCCAATATATATTGCTCCCATTGTTATGTCTATGCATACCCAATGTTTAACTTCCACTTATAAGTAAGAACATGCAATATTTGGTTTTCTGTTCCTATATTAATTTGCTTAGGATAATGGCCTCTACCTGCATCCATGTTGCTATGAGACATATAATTTTATTCCTTTTTAGGGCAGCATAGTATTCCACGGTGTATATGTGCCACATTTTCTTCATCAAGTTCACCACTGATGGGCACCTAGGTTGATTCCATGTTTTTGCTGTTGTAAGTAGTGCTGTGATGAACATATGAGTGCAAGTGACTTTTTGGTATAATTATATAATTGCCTTGGCATATATACTCAGTAATAGGATTACTGTATCAAATGGTAGTTCTGTTTTAAGTTCTTTGAGAAATTGCCAAACTGCTTTCCACAGTGGCTCAAATAATTTATATTGTCCACCAACAGTGTATAAGCATTCCCTTTTTTTCACAGCATTACCAGCATTTTCTTTTTTCTTTCTTTTTTTTTTTAGTGTGAGATGGTATATCATTGTGGTTTTTATTTGTGTTTCTCTGATGATTAGTGATATTCATCATTTTTTCAGATTGGTTGCTGATTTATCTTTTCAGAAGCGTTCATTTATGTTTTCTGCCCACTTTTTAATAGAGTTATTTCTTTTTCTTTGTTGAATTATTTCTAACTATAGATTCTGGATATTAGACTCTTGCTGGTTGTGTAGTTTATAAATATTTTCTCCTATTGTGTTGGTTGTCTTTTTATTCTATTGATAGTTTATTTTGCTGTGTAGAAGCTGTTTAGTTTAATTAGTTCCCTCTTATCAATTAATGAATTTTTTTTTCATATGCTGCTGGATTCAGTTTGCTAGTATTTCTAGTAGAGTATGTTTGCATCTGTGTTTATCAAGGATATTCGCCCATCATTTTCTTTTTTATTGTATTTTTGCCAGGTTTTGGTATTAGGGTGATGCTGGCTTCACAGAATGAGTTAGGAAGAAAAATCTTCTCCTCTATTTTTTTTGAATAGTTTCAGTAGAATTAGTACCAGCTCTTCTTTGTACATCTGGTAAAATTTGGCTTTGAATTTACGTAATTCAAGGCTGTTTGGTTGGCAGGCTTACTACCAATTCAGTTTTAGAACTCGAATCTGTTCAGGGTTTCAGTTTCCTTCTGATACAACCTTGGGAAGTTGTCTGTTTCCAGGAATTTATGTATTTTCTCTAGGTTTTCTAATTTGTGTCCATAGAGGTATTCATAATAGTCTCCAAGAAACTTTTATATTTCTGTGGGATTAGTTGTGGTGTTCCCGTTGTCATTTCTGATTGCACTTATTTAGGTCCTCTCTTTTTTTTTTTTTCCTTTATTAATCTTGCTTGTGGCCTGTCAATCTTCTTTATCTTTTCAAAGAAACAATTTTTGGTTTTATTGATTCTTTGTATGGATTTTGGGGTCTCAATTTTCTTTCAGTTCTGCTTAAATGAGATATTTTTAAAAATCATGCTAAATGATTTAATTTTTTGAATTCTCTCAGTAGGTAAAAAAGTCTCCTAGGGTGGTTTGTTTAAAAGAAGACAAGAGTTAATGTTTGTTTTGTTACATATTGTTTTGTTTTCTAGATGACCTATCACTCTGTTTTCCACCTAATCTTTTTTGTGCATTGGGCAAAAGTATTACATCTGTGTATTTTCTATCCCATGAGTTAGTTAACAACAGTGATGATATATGTGTGTAGTTTGGAAAGTGACTTGATAGAAAATATAAAATATAAATGTAAAATATTGCTTGCAATAAGCTTCTTTGAAGCTATAAAGTGCAGAGATCTTAATGACATAGTACAAGAAGAAGAGTTGTCATAGCATAAAAATGGATGTGATTGGAAACATACTGTTTTTCTCTCTAAACTATAGCTTAAAGACCCAGTGTTGGAAAGTTTCTTGGTTCTGTATCATATGTACTTTTTTTCTTTGCACAAAGCAGGTGCTCAAAATAAATGTGCATTTAGTACATGAATGAATGAAGAATATATTTCACAACTGGTGCCTACATGTGCAGTGTGTAAAATTACGTGCAAATAGATAGATGATCACTGCCTCAATGTGAAGCACTGGTGACCAAAATTTGTAAATTCTCAGCATAATTTGAAATAAGGCTATTGGCAATGTATATAGGTTGTCCCTGAAATGGAATATGCAAATCAAACTATTCAGAACATTTATATAAATACATTTGAATTCAAACATTCATATCTTGGAAAAGACAACCTAATCTTGGAGTTGCAGTCTTACCAACAACTGGTAAGACTTAATACCTATAATTCACTTAATACCTATAAATCTATGATTCCCTATGTCTTAGTCCATTTGGGCTGCTATTAAAAATACTATAAACTGGTGGCTTATAAACAACAGAAATTTACTTCTTACGGTTTTGGAGGCTGAAAGTGCAAGTTCAGAATGTCATCATGGCCAGGTTCTGCTGAGTGTCCTCTTCCAGGTTGCAGACTGCCTTCTGTCTGTGTCCTCACATGGTAGTAGGAGTAAGAGAGATTTTTGAGGGTCTCTTTTGTATGGAGTCTAATCTGATATATGAGACCTCTGCCCTAATCAGCTCACAAAGGCCTCACCACTAAATACCATCACATTGGGAGGTAGAATTTCAACATATGAATTTTTTGGGAGAGATGAACATTCGGTCTATAACACTCTATAAAATTAGGGATTTCCACTAAATAATTCTTAAATTTCCTTATACTACTCTTTACAAATGTGTGTGTGTGTGTGTGTGTGTGTGTGTGTGTGTGTGTTTGATGTATATGTATCTAGCTATCTGTCTCTCTATATGTAATGTTATAATTCTATAATGCCACTAGCTAAGTGTTGCGTTTGTGTTATCTCTGATGACTTTTGTCTTCCTGAAGAACTCTAGTGAGCCCCGGTAGCACACATTAATGACACGTGGTTCCTTTGGCTGCAGGAATCTAAAACTGAATAAAGCCAAGAAGTCTGTTCTTTCTGCTTCTCTCCAAAAAAAAAAAAAAAGAAAAGGTCAGACTAAATCTTCCATCATATAACTCTAATGCGAGAAAGCAAGAAGCAGAACTATATCCTGCTATTTGCCCCTTGCCCCGACTAAGGAGGCAGACCAGAATTGAGGGATTTTAGATCTCTGAACTGCTACTCTATATACGTTTGGACAGGACACAAGTGAGCACTCTTCTCAGAGATGAGCTCACTAGTAAATATCAAGTTTTCCTAACAAAACACAAGAGAGAGCACTTTTTAAAATTAGTCCATAGCAACATGCAAAATCTGATGAAAGAGGCTACAAATGATGCTGTTTCTGTAAAAGCATTTTCTTTGCTAAATTAATATGGTTATAAATTGAAAAATAGTTTTATCTTCTGTTTATTGAGTGTGGTCTTTCACAGCAGTACTGGGATCACAATGATAATGGTATCCTAATAAAATACTGAAAATATTTCTCTGCTATAGAATGTTTGTCTTTAAAAAATTTAAGCCAAAGAATCATATTATTTATTGTGATAAAAAGTCTTAACATGAGATCCACCATCTTGACAAATTTTTAAGTGCACAATACAGTATTGTTAATTATAGGACAATGTTGTCCAGCAGATATCTAGAATTATTTGTCTTATATAACCTAAATTTTATACATATTGAACAGAAGCTTCCCATTCCATCTCCCATAACCCATGGCAACCAACTGCCACTGTACCTCTGCTTCAGTGAGTCTGCCTATTTTACATTCCTTATATAAGTGGGGTCCTAAAGTATTTGTCTTTATGCAACTGGCTTATTTAACTTAGCGTAATGTTCTCAAAGTTTATTCATGTTGTTAGCAAGGGCAGGATTTACTTCTATTAGGCTGAATAATATTACATTGTATGTATACCATATTTTCTTTACCCATTAATACATTTGTGGGCATTTGGGTTGTCTCTTTATCTTGGCCATTGTAAATAATGCTGCAATCAACATAGGAGTGCATATACTTCTTCCAGATGCAGATATCAGTAGCTTATAATTTCCATATGATCTTTAGAATATATGGCAGTTCTATTTTTAATTTGGGGAGAACCTCAGTACTGTTTTTTTTTTTTTAAGTTGCTGCACCATTTGTCATTGTCACCAATGGTGTACAGGGGTTTTCTAAGACTTGTTATTTGTTATTTTTTGATAATATCTATCCTAACAGGTGTGAGGTGATATCTTGCTGTGATTTTTATTTGTATTTATTTATTTAATTTTTAAATTGTACTTTAAGTTCTGGGATACATGTGTAGAACATGCAGGTTTCCTACATAGGTATACATGTACCATGGTGGTTTGCTGCACGCATCAAACTGTCATCAACATCAGATATTTCTTCTAACACTATTCTTTTCCTAGCCCTCCAACTCTGACAGGCTCCAGTGTGTGATGTTCCCATCCCTGTGTCTATGTATTCTCATTGTTCAACTCCCACTTATGACTGAGAACATGTGGTGTTTGGTTTTCTGTTCCTGTGTTCGTTTGCTGAGAATGATGGTTTTCAGCTTCATCCATGTCCCTGCAAAGGACACGAACTCATCCTTTTTTATGGCTGCACAGTAGTCCATGGTGTATATGTGCCACATTTTCTTTATCCAGTCTATCATTGATGGGCATTTGGATTGGTTCCAAGTCTTTGCTATTGTGAACAGTGCTGCAGTAAACATACGTGTGCATGTGTCTTTATAATAGAATGATTTATAATCCTTTGGGTATATACCCAGTACTAGGATTGCTGGGTCAAATGATATTTCTAGTTCTAGATCCTTGAGGAATCACCACAGTGTCTTCCACAATGGATGAACTAATTTACACTCCCACCATCAGTGTAAAAGCATTCCTATTTCTCCACATCCTCTTCAGCACTTGTTGTTTCCTCACTTTTTATTTATCATCATTCTAACTGGCGTGAGATGGTAACTGATTGTGATTTTGATTTGCATTTCTGTAATGACCAGTGATGAGCTTTTTTTCATATGTTTGTTGGCTACATGAATGTCTTCTTTTGAGAAGCATGCGTTCATATTTGTTTTTGCCAGGTTTTTCAAAGATCAGATAGTTGTAGATGTGTGGCATTATTTATGAGGCCTCTGTTCTGTTTCATTGGTCTATATATCTGTTTTGGTACCAGTACCATGCTGTTTTGGTTACTGTAGCTTTGTCGTATAGTTTGAAGTCAGGTTGTGCAATGCCTCCAGCTTTGCCCACTTTTTGATGATATTGTTTGTTTTAGTCTTGAAATTTGTTTAATTTCTTTGTAGTTTCTGGATATTAGCCCATAGATAGATAGATTGCAAAAATTTCTTCTCATTCTGTAGGTTGACTGTTCACTCTAATGATAGTTTCTTTTGCTGTGCAGAAGTCCTTTAGTTTAATCAGCTTCCATTTGTCCATTTTGGCTTTTGCTGCCATTGCTTTTGATGTTTTCATCATGAAGTCTTTGCCTATGCCTATGTCCTGAATGGTATTGTTGAGGTTTTCTTCTAGGGTTTTTATGGTTTTAGGTCTTCTGTTTAAGTCTTTAATCCACCTTGAGTTCCTTTTTGTATAAGGTGTCAGGAAGGGGTCTAGTTTGAGTTTTTTGTATATGGCTAGCCAGTTTTCCCAACACCATTTATTAAATATGAAATCCTTTCCCAGTTGCTTGTTTTTATCAGGTTTTTCAAAGATCAGATAATTGTAGATGTGTGGCATTATTTCTGAGGCCTCTGTTCTGTTTCATTGGTCTATATATCTGTTTTGGTACCAGTACTGAGCTGTTTTGGTTACTGTAGCTTTGTCATATAGTTTGAAAGCAGGCAGTGCAATGTCTCCAGCTTTGTTCTTTTTGCTTAAAATTGTCTTGGCTATACGGGCACTATTTTGGTCCCATATAAAATTTAAAGTAGTTTTTTTTTAATTATGTGATGAAAGTCAATGGTAGCTTAATAGGGATAGCATTGAATCTGTAAATTAATTTGGGCAGTATGGCCATTTTTATGATACTGATTCTTCCCTCCATGAGCATGGAATATGTTTTCATTTGTTTGTGTTCTCTCTTTTTTTCTTGAGCAGTGGCTTGTAGTTCTCCTTGAAGAGGCTCTTCACATCCCTTGTAAATTGTATTCCTAGGTAATTTATTCTTTCTGTAGCAAATGTAAATGAGAGTTCTCTCATGATTTGGCTCTCTGTTTGTCTATTATTATTTGTGTACAGGAATACTTGTGATTTTTGCACATTGATTTTGTATTCTGAGACTTTGTTGAAGTTGCTTATCTGCTTAAGGAGATTTTGGGCTGAGATGATGGGGCTTTCTAAAATGCAATGTCGTCTACAAACAGAGATAATTTAACTTCTTCTGTTTCTATTTGTGTACTCTTTATTTCTTTCTCTTGCCTGATTGCCCTGACCAGAACTTCCAATACTATGTTGAATAGGAGTGGTGAGAGAGGGCATCCTTGTCTTGTACCAGTTTTCAAAGAGAATGCTTCCAGCTTTTGCTCATTCAGTATGATTTTGGCTGTGGGTTTGTCATAAACAGCTCTTAGTATTTTGAGATACCTTCCATCAATACCTAGCTATTGAAGGTTTTTAGCATGAAGTGGTGTTGAATTTTATCAAAGGCCTTTTCTGCGTCTATTGAAGTAATCATGTGGTTTTTGTCATTGGTTCTGTTTATGTGATGGATTACATTTATTGTTTTGCATATGTTGAACCAGGCTTGCATTTCAGGGCTGAAGCTGACTTGATTGTGGTAGATAAGCTTTTTGATGTGCTGCTGGATTTGGTTTGCCAGTATTTCATAGAGTATTTTCACATCAATGTTCAGCAGGGATATTGGTCTGAAGTTTTCTTTTTTTTGTTTTATCTCTGCCAGGTTTTGGTATCAGGATGATGGTGGCCTCATAAAATGAGTTAGAAGGGAGTTTCTGTTTTTCTATTGTTTAGAATAGTTTCAGAAGGAATGGTACCAGCTCTTCCTTGTACCTCTGGTAGAATTCAGCTGTGAATCCGTCTGGTCATGGGCTTTTTTTTGGTTGGTGGGCTATTAATTACAGCCTTATTTTCAGAAATTTTTATTGGTCTATTCTGGGATTCAACTTTTTCCTGGTTTAGTCTTGGGAGGGTGTATGCGTCCAGAAATTTATCCATTTCTTCTAGATTTTCTAGTTTATTTGCATAGAGGTGTTTATAGTATTCTGTGATGGTAGTTTCTATTTTTGTGAGATCAGTGGTGATATCCCCTTTGTCATTTTTTACTATGTCTATTTGATTTTTCCCTCCATTCTCCTTTATTAGTCTGGTTAGCAGTCTATTTTGTTAATCTTTTCACAAAAACTGCTCCTGTATTCATTGATTTTTTTAAAGGGTTTTTTTTTGTTTTTTTTTGTTTTTTTTTGTTTTTTTTTTTTTTTTTTTGCGTCTCTATCTCCTTCAGTTCTGCTCTGATCTTAGTTATTTCTTGTCTGCTGCTAGCTCTGAATTTCTTTGCTCTTGCTTCTCTAGTTCTTTTAACTGTGATGTTAGGGTGTGGATTTTAGATCTTTACTGCTTTCTCCTGTTGGCATTTAGTGCCATAAATTTCCCTGTTAACAGTGCTTAGTTGTATCCCAGAAATTCTGGTCTGTTATGTCTTTGTTCTCATTGGTTTCAAAGAACTTTAGTGGTGTAGAGCATATCCACATATACCTGTTGCCCATTTCTTCTTCTTCTTAGGAGAAATATCTATTCGAGTCCTTTGCCCACTTTCAAGTTCAGTTATGTATTGATTTATTTATTCTTGCTATTGAGTTGTAGGAGTTTCTTATATATTTTGATATTAATTTCTCATTAGGTATAAGGCTTGCAATTATTTTTCTCCAATTCTGTATGTTGCCTTTACAGTTCATTCATTCTTACCTTTTCTGTGCAAAAGATTTGTAGTTTTGTATAGTCCTACTTTATTTTTGCCTTTGATGCCTGTGCTTTGGTGTCTTATCCATGAAATCATTGCCTGTACCAATGTCAATAAACTTTTTTTCCCTGTATTTTCTTCTAGGAGTGTAATAATTTTAAGTATTACATATGTCTTTATTCTGAATTAATGTTTGTGTAGAGTGTATGACAAGAGTCTAATTTAATTTATTTTGTATGTGGATATCCAGTTTTCCCACCACCATGTGTTGAAGAGACTAAACTTTCCCCATTGTGTCTTCTTGCCACCCTTGTCAAAGATCAATTGACAATATATGTGTAGATAGTTCTGGGCTCTGTGGTCTGTTTCATTCATCTACGTGTCTGTCTCTGTGTTATTATCATTTGTTTTACTCACTCTAACTATGTAATATATTTTACATTCAGGAAGTATGATTTCCCTTGCTTAGTTCCTTTCTTAAGATCACTTTGGCAATGAAGGTTCTTTTGTAATTTCATACAAATTTCACAATTTTCCATTTCTGTGAGCAATGTCATCAGAATTTTGATAAGAATTGAACTAAATCTGTAGATTGTTTTGGGTTGTATAGACATTTTAACAATATTAATTCATTCAATACATGAAGATGGAATGTCTTTTCATTTGTACATATTAACTCAGTAATATTTTTCAGTTTTCAGTGTTCAAGTCTTTTATCTTCTTAGTTAAGTTTATCCCTAATATTTTATTTTTATTGGTGCTATTGTAAATGGATTTTTTTTCTAATTTATTTACAGGTAGTTAATGATTAGTGTTTAGAAACACAACTAATATTTACATGTTGATTTTGTATCCTATAATTATATTGCATTTGTGTGTTAGTTCTAATCATTTTGTTGATGGAATCTTTAGAGTCTTCTATACATAAGATCCTTTCATTTGCAGAGCGAGACTATTTAACTTCTTCCTTTCTTATTAGGATAACTTTTATTTATTTTTTTTCTTGACTAATTGCCTTGGCTTGTAATTCCAATTCAATATTAAATGCAAGTGGTGAGAGTGGACATCATTGTCTTTTTCTGATTTCAGAGGAAAGGTTTTCAACTTTTTATTATCGACTGTGATTTTAGCCATGAACTTGTCATATATGGCCTTTATTATGTTAAAATACTTCTGTATCTAATTTGATAGAAGCCATCAGGTCCAGGGTTTTTTTGTTGATGGAATATTTTTTATTACTGATTAAATCCTCCTACTTATTATTGATCTGTTCAGCTTTTAAATTTTTTTGTAATTCAATCTTGATAGTTTTCATGCATCTAAGAATCTATTCAATGTGATTTAATATGTTAATGTAATTGTTCATAGCAGTCTCTGTTCCTGAAAATACTCTTTAATAATCAGTGAAACAATTTGAAAAATAAATGTAAACATATGGAAAACAAAAAGAGAAATACAATATATGAGAAGCAGCAAAAGGAGTTCTAAAAGAAATGTTTATTGCAATAAGCACATACATCATAAAGAATAAAGATCTCAAATAAATAATCTAAACTTGTACATAAAAGAACTATTAAAAAAAACAAGCCTGAAGTTTTTAAAAGAGAGAAAAATAATAACTACCAAAGCAGAAATAAATTAGAGACTAAACAATAGAAAACATCAAAGAAACTACGTTATTTTTGAAAAGATAGACAAAATTGATAAGCCCTTAGCTAGACAAACTAGGAATAAAAAAAAAAAGAAGACTCAAATAGCTAAAATCAGAAATGAAATGGGTAACATTACAAATGATACCACATGAATACAAAACATTATAAGTGGCCACTGAAAAAATATATGTCAACTAATCAGATAGCTTAGAATAAATGGATTGATTTCTGGACATAATACCTATCAAAACTGAATTATAAAGAAATATAAAATCTAAACAGATGAGTAATGAATTAAGAAATTGAATGAGTAAGAAAATGTATCTCATCAAAGAAAAGCCCAGGATCTAATGGCTTCACTGCAGAATTCTACAAATATTTAATGAACAATTCTTCACAAATTCTTTCAATGTAAAATAGGTGAATACTCCCAAACCCATTTAATGAGGCCAGCATTCCCCTGATACACAAGCCAGACAGGGGCAGTCTAAGAAAAAAAAATATTACAGGCTGACATAACTGGTAAACATAAATACGATATTAATTTACAAGATAGTAACAAACCAAATTCAGCAGCACATTAAAAAGATCATTCACTGCAGTAAAGGGGGATTTACCACTGTGATGCAAGGATGGTTCAACATACACAAATAAATAAATGTGATACATCACATTAACAAAATTAGGGAAAAAACATAAGATTATCTCAATAGAAGCAGAAAAGTCATTTAATAAAATTCTACATTCTTTCATTTCATATTCTCAATAAATCAGTTAGAAATATACCTCAGCAAGATAAAGGCCACATATGACAAGCCCATAGATAACATCTTATTCAATAGAGTAATGGCGTAAAGTTAACTCCAAGATCAGATACATGGCAAAGATGCTCCCACTTACTACTTATATTCTACATAGTACTGAAAGTTCTAGCCAGGGAAGTAAAGCAAGAGAAAAGAATAAAAGACATCCAATTCAGAAAGAAGTGAGTTTTCCTTTGTTTACAGATGACATGATGTTATATACAGAAATCGCCAAAGACTCTAACAAAAAGTATTAGAACTAATAAACAGATACAGTAAAGTTGAAGGATACAAAATCAGCATACAAAAATTAGTAGTGTTTCTATATACTGAAAATAAACTATTCAATAAAGAAGTTGGGAAAATGTTTCCCTTCACAATAACTACAAATAATAAAATACTAAGAAATAAATTTAACCAAGGAAATGAAAGCTCTGTACCCTGAAAACTATAAAATATTGATAAAAGATGCTGAAGACACAAATAAGAAATGTCTCATTTATGAATTGGAATAAATAATATTTTTTAAATATCCATACAATCCAAAACAATCTACAGAGTTAATACTATTGCTGTGAAAATTTCACTGTCATTTTTTAAAAAATAAAAATAAAAAACCTAAAATTTGTATGGAATCTCGAAAGCTCCCAAATAGCCAAAACAATCTTGAGCAAAAATAACAGAGTTAGAGGCACTACACTACTTGATTTGAAGATTTACTACAATCAACACAGCATGATACTGGCATAAAAACAGACACATAGACCAATGGAAGAGAATAGAGAACCCAGAAACGAATTCATACATCTACAGGGAACTCATTTTTAACAACAGTGCCAAGAACATACATTAGGGAAAGGACAGGCTCGTCCATAAATTGGTGCTGGGAAAAGTGGATATCCATATGCAGAATGAAATTAGACATTTACACCATTGACAAAAATCAACAAAGAATCGATGAAAGACTAAAATGGTACACTGAAAGTATAAAACTACTAGAAGAAAACACTGGAGGAAACTCTATAACATTTATCTGGGCAAGAACTTTTAAAATATAACCCCAAAAGCACAAGCAAGAAAAGCAAAATTTGACAATAAAGTGACATTAAACTAAAAAATCTTCTCAGTGGTGGCTCACACCTGCAATCTCAGCACTTTGGGAGCCTGATACAGGTCAATCACCTGAGGTCAGGAATTCAAGACAAGCCTGGCCAACATGTGAAATTTCATCTCTATTAATCATACAAAAATTAGCCGGGTATGATGGTACATGCCTGTAATCCAAGCTACTCAGGAAGCTGAGGCAGGAAAACTGCTGGAACCTGGGAGGTGGAGGTTGCAGTGAGTTGAGATTGAGCCACTCCACTCCAGCCTGGGTGACAGAGTGAGACTCTATCTCAAAAGGTAAAAAAATAAAAATAAAAATAAGCTTCTGCACAGGAAAGGAAGCAATCAACAACATGAAAAGAGAGACTACAGAATAAAAGAATACATTTTCAAACCATTTATCTGATAAGAAGTTAATATCCAAAATATAAAAAGTACTCAACTCAATAGCAAGAAAACAAATAACCTGATTGAAAAATGGGTAAAGAACCTGAATGGACATTTCTCAACAGAAGGCATACAAATACATGGCCATATCACTATTGAGGCTCAATATTACTATTGAGGAAATGGAAATTAAAACCACAACAAAATACTATCTCACATGTTAGAAGTCTATTATCAAAAGATTAATGCTAACAAGTGTTGTGGAGGATGTGGAGAAAACCTTGTACATTTTGATGAGAACGTAAAGTAGTACAGCCATTATGAAAACAGTATGGAGGTTTCTAAAAATTGTGAAAATAGAAGTACCATATGATCCAGTAATCCCACTATGGCATATGTATCTACAGGATATAAAATCAATGCATCAGAGAGATATTTGTACTCTCATGTTTATTACAGCATTATTTACACAGGCAACGATCTAGAATAAACCTAAGTCTTCATCAATAAATGAATGGATGAGAAAAATGTGGTATATATACACAATGAATTACTACTAAGCTTTCCAAAAGGACAAAGTCCTGTCATTTGTGACAACATGGACAAACTTTAAGACATTAGGTTAAGTAATGTTAACCAAGTACAGAAAGAAAAATACCAAATGATCTCACTGATATGTTAAACCTGAAAAAGTTAAACTCATAGAAACAGAGAGCAAAATGATGGTTTCCAGCAGCTAGGGAGCTGGAAGATTGGAAAGATGTTGGTCAAAGGACACAAAATTTCAGTTAGACAGGAAGAATAAATTTAATAAATATATTGTACATCATTGTTACTAATTTATTGTATACTTGAAAATAGCTGAGAGTAGATTTTAAGCATTCTCACCAAAGAGATATAAGTGTATGCTTTTGTTTAATAGCTTCATTGAATCGTTTCACAATATATATTAATACATTTCCAAAACCTCATGTTGTATGACATAAAGATACAAAATTTTTATTTGTCAGTTAAAAACATAAATAAGAACACCAAATATTAGTTTTATTGCTTTTTAAAACTGTTTTTTGATTCTCATTCTCTATTTTTATTACTGCCCTAATCTTTATTATTTTCTTCTTTCTGCTAATTTTGGAATTGATTTGGCCTTTTTCTAGTTTATTGAGGTACAGACTTAGGTTGTTAATTTAAGACCTTTGTTCTTTTTTAATGTAGGCATTTACTATTATAAATTTCCTTCTTAGCACTGCGTTTCTGCATTCCATAAATTTTGGTGTAATGTGTTTTCATTTTTGTTTGTCTTGAGATATTTTCTAATTTGTTTTTTGATTTGTTTGACCAATTTGTTGTTCAAGAGTGTGCTATTTAATTTCCAGATATTTGTGAATTTTCCAGTTTTCCTTCTCTTATTTATTTCTAGTTTCATTCCATTGTGGTCAGAAAAGATATTTGGAATGATTTCAATCTTAAGTTTGTTAAGACTTATTTGGTGACCTAACGTGTGTCCACCCTGGATAATGTTGATTGTGTGCTTGAGAGGAATGTGTATTTTGCTGCTGCTGCTCGGTGAAATGTTCCACGTATATCTGTCCATTTGGCTTATAGTGTTACTCAAGTCTGTTGTTCTTTTATTGATTTTCTGTTTGGATATTGTATTCATTATTCAAAGTAGAGTATTGAAGTCTCCAAATATTATTGTATTGCTTTCTATTCTCCCTTCAGACCTGTCTTTTTGCTTTATACATTTATATACTCTGATATTGTATATGTATATATTTGTAATTGTTATATTTTCCTAATACATTTACCCTTCTACCACTATATACTGGTCTTCCTTGTCTCTCACAACAGTTTTTTACTTACAGTCTATTTTGTATAAGTATAGCCATGCCTGCTTCCTTTGGGTTATCATTTACATAGAATATTTTTTTACTATTTCTTTACTTTTGTCTATATAAAATTATTTTAATAACTGGATCATCCAAGAGAATATATTGAGACTCATCAAAGAAGCAGCATGACCCAAGGAAAGCAGAAAGGAGTGAAGCAGGGCAGCTGCATACCTAGTAGTGGCATGGAGCCAAGAGAGGCTCCCCACTTCAGGGAACATATAAGGGACCCACATAAGGACCCACATATAAGGGATCCTGAACACAGGAGATCCCCCCTAATCTCACCTCTCACAGGGCCTCCAGACTGACACAGAAAGGTGTGTAAAGTCTGGGAAGAGCTACCACTCGGGCCCACCTGGTGTCAGCTGCCATAGCTCCCCAAACAAGGGAGAAAACTCTTCTTGTGCCTCCCAGAATAGGGGTCACATCCATGATGCTGAGTAGCAAACTATAGGCCTCACCTACACTGCACCACACCAACCAAAGCTCACTGGCCTGGGGCCCCAGCACAGCCACTCTACCTCTACCTGAGCACCAGCCAGTTGCCTTTATCTATGTCTTTGGGACAGAGCTCCCAGAGATGACCAACAGGCCTGCCATAATTCCGACTACCACGGCCTCCACTCTATGGCCCTCCAGCTGGAGAGGAGGAAATGTAGAGCCCAAGAATAGCTAGAAACCTCCAGCACACCACAGCTGCAGTACAGAAAAGCAGCCAGATTATTTTCCACATGCATCTTTGCCCCTACTACTCCCCACTGGGTAGGGCTTCCTGACCAGGGTCTACAATACAGCCATGCTACTCCCACCCCATCACTTCAGTGGGTGGTGGCTTTGTGTCTGGGGTGGAATTTCCAGAGAAAACTGACAGGCACTCTGCCATTGCTTCAGGAGTGGTACTTGCCCTTGTTGCCCCAGGCTGCGAATGAACAAAGATCTTGATTTCTTTCCTCACATCTCTAGTACACTGCAGCCCTCATATGGAGAGAAGGTTAGTATACCTTTCCTGTCAGCCCTTGATTTGCTACTTTTTACAAGGCAGATCCTCTAGATGGCCCTAAATGCAGCCATCTAACCCCAGGCTAAACATTCCTATTTGCAGCAACTTTGTGTCTCTCTGGTGTGGAGTTCTCAGAGATAACTCTCAGCCCCTCTACCACCTCCACTGCAGTAGTACCTGCTCTTGCTGCCATCAGGTTAGAGAAGGAACAAAAGTCCTGAGTGTTTTACTTGCACCTCCAGCATGATAGAACCACCCTGTAAAGGGGCTACTCTGTCTTCTATGAGCCCCTTAAACCCATCCTCTTCATTGGGCAGGGTCCCCAGCTCGGGCCTACAACAGACTTGATACACCTCTGGCTGATCCAATTGTCAGTGGCTCTGTGTTTCTCTGAGGTGGAACTGCCAGAGACAAGTGAAAGGCCCTCTGCCACTGCCACTGCTGGGGTCCTTGCCCCTGCTGCCACCAAGCTGGGGAAAGAACAAAAAGCCTGAGCTATCCCCAGAGCTATGGTGCACTGCCTAACAGTGCCAAGCTGAGATCTGTGGCCAGCAATCAAGTGAGAGAGGAGCCCACACTCTCAGAGCATTAAGAAGGAACATGGTTGCTAATGCAAGCAAATATAGAGAAGCCAGTAGCTAAGAGCCAATTTACTGGCCGCTACATTTAAGCGCCATCTACTGCATCACAGCCCAAATGTCAACATAAATACAACACTCTATGAAACCAAGAGCAAAAATTCAGCCACAAATAAAGACCCTGCACAATTCCTCAGCCCTCTGAAAACATGCAGAAATAAAGCCAACTGACTATACTCAAGTTGCACTACAGTTGTTAAAAAAATTAGCCACACAATGAAAAAGAATGAGTGCAAGATCTCTGGCAACTCTAAAAGTCAAGGGCTGTGTGTGTGTGTGTGTGTGTGTGTGTGTGTTGTATGTTTTCTTTCAAATGACTATAGTAACTCCCCAACAATGGTTCTTAACCAGTCTAAAATAGCAGAAACAACAGATATATAATTAAGAATCTGGATGGAAACAAAGATCATTGAGATTCAGTAGAAAGTTGAAATCCAATCCAAGGAATCTAAGAAAACCACTAAAATGAGTCAAAGGCTAAAAGATTAAATATCAACTTAAAAAATCAAATTGATCTAACAGAGCTCAAAAACTTACTACAAAAATTCGCTAATACAATCAGAAGTATTAAGAGCAGAGTAGACCAAGCTGAGGACAAAAATCTCAGAGTTTGAAGATTAACTGCTTAGTTTTCCTAACAACTCAGTCAAATCAAAATTTTAAAAAGAAATATTAAAAAACAAACAAAGGTTCTGAGAACAATGGGATTATGTAAAGAGTCCAAATCTATGACTGATTGGTGTCCCTGAAATAGAGAGCAAGCAACTTGGAAAACATATATAAGGATATTGTCCAAGAAAAGTTCCCCAAGCCTACTAGAGAGGTTTACATTTAAATTCAAGAAATTCAGAGAATTCCTGTGAGATACTATACAAGAAAAGCATTCCCAAGACACATAGTCAGATTGTTCAAGGTCTAAATGAAGAACAAATATTAAAAACAGCTAGAAAGAAGGAGTAGGTCACCTACAGAGAGCCCCATCAGGCTAACAGTGGACCTTTAATCAGAAACAATAAAAGCCAGAAGACACTGGGGGCCTATATTCAGCATTTTTAAGGAAAAGAAATTTCAACCAATAATTTTACATCCAGCCAAACTATACTTCAAAAGCAAAAGAGAAATACATTTTTAAGGCAAACAAAGCTCAAATAACTCATTATCACCACACCTGTCTTAAAAGAGATCCCTGAGGGAGTGCTAAACATGAAAACTACATAATGTTTCCAGCCAACACAAAAACATACTTCAGTACTGTGGTGTGATGTATTGGTTTTTATCCAGTCTCTGGCTTATAACGCCCACAGACCTTGGTGCAAAAGTAATTGCTGTTTGCATTATTGAAATTTGTTGTTTGATATTGGAATATATTTTTTTTCAGTGCCCACATACAAAGTTTTATTGGAGTGCAGATACATTCATTTGTTTACATATTGTTTATGGTTGCTTTCATGCTCCAACATCAGTTGTAACAAAGACTGTATGTCCCACAGAGCCTAAAATAATTACTAACTAGTCAGTTTCTTTATTTTTTTAATTTTTTTGGAATATATTCTTATACAAATGTGGTTACTTTATACATCATTTTAATGGGCATTTCTCACTTTGTATTTTTTTTACTAATGACTTATTACTTGCTGTTGTTTATGTTTAGACTATGGAAATGATGTTAGACAAAAAGCGAATCTGAGTGATTTTCTTATTCGAGTTAAAAATGGGTGGTAAAACAGCTGAGACAACTCACAACATCAGCATTGCAATTGGCCCAGGAACTGCTAATGAACATACAGTGTAGTAGTGGCTCAAGAAGTTTTGCAAAGGAGAAGAAAGCCTTCAAGATCAGGAGTGTATTGGCCCAACATAGGAAGTTGACAACAACCAATTGAGAGCAACTGGTCCTCTTACAACAACATGAGAAGTTGCTGAAAAACTCAAAGTCTACCATTCTATGGTTATTCACCATTTGAAGCAAATTGGAAAGGTGAAAAATCTCAATAAGTGGGTGCCTCATGAGCTGACAAAAAAAAAATCATCATTTAGGTGTCATCTTATGCAACAATGAACCATTTTTGATTAGATTGTGATACGTGATGAAAAGTGGATTTTATATGACAAATGGTGATGATTAGATCAGGGATTGGACCTAGAAGAAGCTCCAAAGCACTTCTCAAAGCCAAACTTGCACACACAAAAAAGGTCATAGTTAGCATTCCGTGGTCTGCTGCTGGTGTGATTCACTACAGCTTTCTGAATCCCAGCGAAACCATTACATCTGAGAAGTATGGCCAGCAAACTGATGACATGCACCAAATACTGCAATGCCTGCAGCTGGCACTGGGCAGAGAAAGGACTCAATTTTTCTATCCAAGAATGCCTCACCAAACATTGCACAACTGATGCTTCAAAAGTTGAATTAATTGGGCCATGAAGTTTTGTTTTATCTGCCATATTCGCCTGACTCCTTGCCAACCAACAACTACCAGTTCTTCAAGCATCTCAACAGCTTTTTGCAAAGAAAACTCTTCCACAACCGTGAAATAAAGATGTGTTTAAGACTAGTTATAAGGATTTAAAATTCAATAGTCTAAAACTACAATTACTTTTGCACTAACCTAATATGTATATATGTGGATTTGATCCTGCCATCATTTTGTCAGCTGGTTATTATGCAGAGCTGATTGTGTAGTTGCTTTGTGTCAGTGGTCTATGTTGTTAAGGTGTGTTTTTATGATGGCCAGTGATGGTCTTTCCTTTCCATATTTAGCACACTGGTAGGGGACTCTGGTAAGGCAAATCTGGTAGTAATGAATTCCCTTAGCATTTGCTTTTCTGAAAATAAAAAGTGTATTTCTCCTTCACTTGTGAAGCCTCGTTTGGCTATATAGGAAATTCTTTGTTGGAATATATTTTCTTTAAAAATTCTCAATATAGGCCCCAAATTTCTTGTGGTTTGTATGGTTTCTGCTTAAAGGTCCACTATTAGCCCTTTTTAGGTGACCTGCTTCTCTCTTCTATCTACCTTTAGTATTTTTTTTTCTATCATGTCATCCTTAGAGAATCTAATGACTATGTGTCTTGGGGATGATAATTCTGTGTAGTATCTCACATGGTTTCTCTTTATTTCCTGAATTTGAATGTTGGCACTCTAGTGAGGTTACAGAAATTTTCATGAATGATATCCTTACATATGTTTGCCATGTTGCTTGCTTTCTCTCCCTCTCTTTCAAGGATGCCAACAGGTCACAGATTTGGTATTTTTACATAACTCCATATTTCTTAGAGGTTTTATTCATTCTTTTTATACTTTTCTTCTTTGTTTTTGTTAGGCTGAGTCATTTCAGAGAAGTGGTCTTCAAGCTTTGAGATTCTGTCCTCTGCTTGTTCAATTCTGCTGTTAATATTTGCAATTGTATTATGAAATTTTTGAGTGAGTTTTTTAGCTATATCAGATCAGTTTGGTTCTGTCTTAAAATGGTTATTTCATCTTTCAGCTCATCTATCTTTTGTGTATTCCTTAGATTCTCTAGAATGGATTTCAAATCTCTCCTGAAACTTGATGATCTTCATTCCTATCCCTATTTAGAATTCTGTATCTGTCTTTTCAGTCATTTCAGCTTGGTTAGAAACCAGTGCTGAGGAACTACCGCAGTCATTTGGAGGTAAGAACACACTCTGGCTTTTTGCATTGCCAGTTTTTTCATTGGTTCTTTCTGATCTGTGTGAGCTGATGTTCCTTTAGTCTTCGACACTGCTATTCTTTCAATGAGGATTTATGATTTTATCTTCTTTGGTGCCCTTGAAGGTTTAATTGTGGTATAAGTTGGGTTCAGTTAACTGGCTTCATATCTGGAAGATTTTAGTGGGGCAAAGATTCAACTCACTACTTCTTGCCTGCATGATCTAACTTTGGGGGGCTGGAATTATGTCCCAGGTTTGTCACCTGTACCTTAAGGTTAGGAATGTGCTGCACTGGAGGGGGCGGTGTGTTCCCAGTCTGCTGGCCACTAGACTCTGAATGGGGGGTACTAGACTCTGAGTGGGGGGTGCTGGACACAGCATTTCATCAAGACAGTGGCAGAAGGATTTGGGCTCCCTCCCATGTGCCAACAGCCACACTAGTGTGGCAGAGAGCATTTGTGTCAACTGGGGCAGGGCACCACTGTAAAGTAACAATTGATAGGTGAGGAGTTACAATTGTCAGTTTGTTAATCACTTTCTGTCCGTCTTTTAGGTCTTCTGTCTGTCTTTTCATCTTTTGCTGTCTCACCTTGTTATTCACGGACAAAATCATGTACTTTTCAACATGAAGGTAGATTGAGGAAATATTTTTCATTTCACAAAGGAGAAGATTGAGGCCTGTATCATTTTTACATATTGCTGAGATCATATGGGAAAATATTTTTTCCTATGGTAATTAGAAATTTAAAAATCATAGATGTAATAAATATAACTTTCTTTCAAGGAAGCTTGTCATAATTTACCATATGTTCATTAACATTCTTAGAAGTCTTTACATTGTAATTTAACATGCAAATGCATTAATCATATGTATGTTCTAAAGTCTCATTTGTTGATGTTCTAATATATTTATTATGTACAGTTTTTTCACTGTGAATTGATAGTTGTTACAAAAATTCAAGCTTGCAGTTTACTTAAGTCATGTTTCTCCATATAATGAGATCAATATGATAGATTATGGGGTGAGATTTTCTAATCCTTGATTTATTTAAAATATTTAATCAGATACATACTGGATTGATTAGAGTGTTGACTGCTCTTAACATTTATAAGTATACTTTCAGATATAAAATACTTTTAAAACTGACATAATTTGCATGTTTATTTTACTTAACTCTTTACCTTTTACTATCCAGCGTTCTATAATTTTCTCCACATGAAAAAAAACCAACAATAAAAACTGCTATTTTAAGGATGCATTTTTCTATCTCATTTATAGTACTTATTTTTAATTAAAGTTATGGGTACATGCATTAGTCTTACATGTTACCAATAACAGAACTATGCCCATTGAGATGGTTTGTAAAGAGAGAGCTTTTCCTCTGAAATATACGTATGAAATATTCAGTCCTCTCTAATTTTTCTTTTAGAATCGCATCAAAAAGTATTTTAGGAGAAGAAAATTAGCTAAGGTACTGAGAATGAGCACCTCATTAAAATGTTCCTGGGTAATAAGTATGCAGAAATGCCTAAAGTATAAGTAGATGGTGCAGATGGGTAATTTGAATATACACATATTCCTGTCTTTATGTTCCTTTGCCCTACTTAAACTACCATTCATTTGAGTTAATGCCATAGTATTTCTATCCTTCTCTACATTGCATTCAGAGTTCGGACTAAAATTATTTGTCTGTGCTGTATTATAGAGGCAAGCTTTGAGTAGGATTTTTTTTTTTTTTGAGTACCAGACTTAAGAACGTGAAACTGAAGCATCCATACTCACTATTACACCCAGGAAGTGTGGGTGTTCTCACTTAGATAATCCCACTCAACACTGCTCTCCTATCTCTTTTTAGCCCATAAAACATATGGTCTGTCTGTTGATTCTCATGGTTCTAAGCTCACAAAAAAACCTAATGAATTCTCTGGATACTAGATCATGTTATACTTCAGTAAATTATCATCTTGGAAAGTGTAGTTATTTTAGGTTACCTAAAAGCAACTGAATCCCAAACAAGCTAGTGTGCAAAGGGAAATTAGCCTGACTTTTATAACTTGCTGAATTCCTTAGAATAGTACAATTCTCTCTAAATCAAATAGATATAAGGTGGTGACATGAGTGTGAATAATGTAAAACAATATAAATTTCAATCAATTTTCTTATTTAGCCTGTTTGACAAAATTTTACTTCTTTTTTTGTTAAAGTAAGCAATGGAAAAACATGGAAGAACATGTATTTCTATATGAGAAATTTTGTGGTACCTTATATTTATTCTTTGTTCTCTAATAACACAAAGAGAAAAAGAAGATTATCCTAGGTCTCTTCTTAACATTCATTCTTCCTCATAATCTCTAGAATTCCCATGTGAACCAAAATGGTAAAACAATTAGCATGCACATTTTTGTTGTGCACACTCTCAGGGAATGGAAAGCAGGGTGTGGGGGGATAGCATTGGAGAAATACCTAATGTAGATGGCGGGGTGATGGATACAGCAAACCACCATGACACGTGAATACTTATGTAACAAACCTGGGAGTTCTGCACATGTACCCCAGAACTTAAAGTTTAATAAAAAAGAAAATATGGATAATAAGGTAAAAAAAAAGATTTTATTTAATTAGTAAGCGTGGCTATCGGATTGCAGTATTTGTCTCCCTGGAAAATTTATTCCTTTTTCTTCTCACTATTTTCCTTCTTCCCTCATAGTTTTTCTAATTCTAATATGCATGTATACCTAGACCTCATCTTTCAATAGAAGGTTTAACAGATGTTAATTAAGCTTTTATTTTAATTCTCATGAGGAGCAGTGAAGCAGGAAGATGTGGTGGGGGGTTACGGGGGGGGAGCTTAAAAAGAATTGAAACCTGGAAAAGAAGAAGACTTGACTGAATCAATTGCTGAAAATTGCCTATTGAACTTCACGTCTTGCATCCTTATAACATTCATACTAATTTATAAATGTAATTGTGGCTGTTAGTATGATATGCATTAGATCATTGCGAAGAAAATGCTCAAAGAAAATGGGACTAACACAAGAAGCCGTATCTGCGGATATAGAAAAAAGAAGCTTCTTATGCTTGGTAACAGAAAAGGATAATTTTTCAGAGAGTTACATTCAAAGCAGTTTGACCAAGGTCATAGACTATGTTAATACAAAAGTTGTATATATTCTCAGAAGATATCTGATGTCCAGGAGTTTGTCTTTCTGAAATACAAGCATATGGAATGCAAATCAAAAGATTATCTACCTAATTAGAGGTTTGAGACTTGAAATTTATCTCCTCCAAAAATACAGTTGTAAATAATGTTCTAATATTAAGTGTTTCAGATTGGGCTTACGGGAAAATGAACTTTGAGACATAAATATGCTTACTCTAAGTATATTTAGTAATAGAATTAAAATCTATGAGGGATAAGTGAGATAAGCAGAACTAGGGAGAAGAAGATGTTGAATTGTCATGAAGTCACAATAAAGGCTTCAGCTAATTCCATGGGTAGATCTGAAACTGAAATATATCTTCAGAGTTATTCCAAACTGAGACAAGAGGGAAAGGCCTTTATATCATCACACTGGCCAGTCATTAGATGCGGCTGACTTTTGAGAAGGAACAAGATTTGGGGTGAGATGGTCTTTGTTCAAGGCCAATTTTCAAAGATAGACTAAATTGGAAGTTGTCAGCTGGCCAACACTGCCATTAGTTGGGTAAATTAGTATTTTAGTCCTTGGTGATCTGGGCTGCATGCTACAGCATCCACTATACTGACCCACAGAAAACAATTTAAACCATTTTTTATTAAGAAAATGTTTCTGAGTCATATTTTAAATTTAATCCTTAATATTTTTGAGAAATCATAAAAATGGTATTATCCTCAATTCAGGTCCTGGGGCAAGTGGGCTGGCTATGCAGTAAGAGAAGGTGTTAAGCAAAATTTCAAAGTAGATTAAGTCTATCAATGTCATCTTTCCCCCTCCTTTTATGCAGGCCTTATCAGCACCTATAAACCTCAGGCAGTAAGTTCTTTATGTTATCCCAAACCACCTTCCCCTTAGATAAACACTTCGGAATACCACCTACATTAGCCCTATTTCATACTGTGCCCTAGTTCTAAATGACCAACTTCTGTTTCATACTTAGTCAAACTTGTCAATTCTCTCATGTAGCACAACTGAGTTCTGAGTGAAAGCAATGTTGTTGATGCAATCCATTTGAATGTATTAAAGCCTAGTAGTCTTTATTCCTCTCACAAGCACTTGGACTTTTAAAAGCAGCTGTGAGAATCCCAAAAGAATCCCTAACTGGTGAAATTTCAGATAGAATACATAACTGAAATGAAGGTAATGGATTTAAGAGGAGGAATTTATCTTCCCTTGAGTTAGCTCTCTTAAACTGATTCACAGTTCAGAAGTACACTTAGCGATCTTTTAGGAAAACGTTACTGAAGTCACCACAGAAATATGGCTTACCTTTCTCTCAAATTTTTCAGAAAAGGTATTACAGAATGGTAGTTAGAAATCACAATAGATATTGATAATATTTTATTCTCCACTAAATTATGTTGATTTTTACACCAAGCTTCATATGTTTTCAGTTACAAAAATATATTCCATCAATTTCAGTATTAAAAACTGAACTAAACTTGCATTATTAATTTGTAAGCCTAATTAAAAATGTTGTTGAGGAAATTGATTTTTAAAAGCCTAACCTTTCTCCTTGCCTCTTCAATTAATTTTCAAACACAAAAAATATGGCAAGATTAATTTCCAGTGTTCCTCATCTGCCATTTTGTTAATAAATTTTAGTGAAATATGACTGAATTTTATATAAAAGAGATTATAAAATCAACCAAAAATAAAATGCTGCTGATTTTAATTAATATTCAGCTTCAGGGCTTTTATATTTGCATTTTTATACCAGCTTTTTGATCTAAACATAATTTCACCACTTTACATACTTCAGGAGATTGCAAGAGTAGCACAATTGCATAGTAAGATTCATTCAGTGTTTAATGAAATACACATTTATTAAATGATTATACTTTTGGGGACTTCCAATATTAGAGTAACCCTATACTAGATACAATGATAGTATCATTAATTTGGGTGGCTGGGCTCACTAGGTAAAGATAACACTCAGCACTTTAGAAAATAAGAAAACTTTTTTTTAACTGAGTAATTTTTTATGTAGACTGTATATACAAGCTTTTATGGTATAGATATAACTAATTCCAAAGGTTTCCCATATATATGGTTAATTTTCTTTAGCTGTAAGTGCCTAGGGTCAAAATCATAAACCTGTTTCTCTATCACCTTTCCTTTATCTGATTTATAAGCATTTACTGAGTGGTTTGTGTATGAGATCAGTCACTATTGATAAGGTACCTGGAGGCTATAAGCTCCTCAAGGACCCAAGAAATTTGTTTGCAAGGTTAAAAATAAAAACTATGGGTACCCAACTAAGAAAAAAAATTTGAATCAAGATAATTAAATGCTTAATTAGATGGCCACAAAATGTAGCATTAACTCAATTTCATTAATTGTTCAATTTAATATTCATAAAAATATAACTGCATTTGAAAGCTACTTTATGTGTTACAAAAAAAAGAGAGAAATGTTCAAGTATATATAATGATGGCAGAGAAATCATGGCCAATAATAAATTATTTGTAGACAAATAATTTCAAAGCAAGATTATAAAATCTCTCTTAAAAATTAAAATGTTTGGGGCCAACAGAGGTCTTAAAATGATCCTTCAAGCATGTGAAATACACTATTCTAGCCAAATTAAGTAGATAATCTAAACTGATCAGAACAACTTCAATTTAATTCAATCAGAAAAACTTTTTTGAGCACCTACAGAATCACTGAACTAGCTTTGGTCTTCATAATGTCATTTCAATTCAATCCAACAGCAATTTATTTATTACCTACTCTGTGCCTAGCACTGTGCTAGGTATTCTGAGTAGAGAAATAAAATGGTTATATACTGTGCTAGCAAGGTCTAAAGAACTAATAGAAAATTCAGACAAGTACGCAAAAATATGCATGATAGCATAATTGTAGAGGCAAGCATATTGGTCTATGCCATTTCCAGGAAGTTACTGATTCCATATTTGAAGTAATAAAATAGGCTTCCTGGAGGAAGCCACCTTGAACATTAAAACTGGCAGAATAAATTGAAGTTAGCTAAGGAAAGAAGGTGAAGAGGATGTTGAAATTTCCAAAAAAGAAGAAAGAAGAATAGGTGCCAAATCACAAAGCCAAGAGAGAACATAAGGCATGAAAATAACTGAATGACTGTAGTAAGCTGTGCCTCTGTAACCTCTATATAGATAGGAGGAGTGTTGCCAATGTTGCCAAAAGGAAACAAATTCTTGAAAACCTATTAAAATACTTGTGTATAAAAAATCCTTTAATCAAGCAAAACCAAGCCTGGTAAATAAATCTATCAAAATGTGCATTAGGCAAATGGGCTTCCATATCAAGAAACTAACATCTTCATCTATATCCCAAAATTTAAGCTTTCTCAATATGTCAGCTGTTGTGTAAGCATGACCTTAAAAATAAGCAACTTGTTTAAGTATTTCAAAAACCACTCAGTGAAACATACATCTGGATCATTGGAATGAAAGTGAATGGCCCAGGGATACACACTAATATAAGCCATTAGCCATATTGTGCCTTCAGGATAATTATATGACCTTCCAAAAGCAATCCAAGTATTTATTCCAGGGACTAACCATGTAAAGTATAACTGGCAAAGCAAAGTGTCTAAAGCAATAGGGTTTTATATACTTTATAAAAAATATTTGGGTGTTAGCTAATAAAAGTTAAAATACCTATATTACGATTTCAGGTATCAAAATAGCAATGTGACAAACAATGCTAATATGACTAATATGATTAAATGACTGCTGGAAGATAATTTTTCAATGCTAATATGACTAATATGATTAATAAATGACTCTGGAAGATAATTCATCATGAGTCTATGGTATTTCTGCCTGTCCAGTAAGCGAAGGCACTAACATTTTTCTGGTCTAACATTTGACTGTGTTTATATAGCAAACAGCCTTGGCCAATAGAGATAATATTCCCCTCAAGAGCAGAGGGTAAGTTAATTTATTGTCCAGTATCAAAAAGTTAGGATCTTCATCTACAGCAATTGCGACAGGCTTGCTTGCAAGCCAGTATAAATAACTGAGACTTTCTATGTTTGGGATTTGTATTAGTCAATTTTCCCACTGCTATAAATAAATACTTGAGACTGAGTAATTTATAAAGAGATGTAATTGTCTCACAGTTCTGCATGGCTGGGAAGGCCTCAGAAAACTTAAATCATGGCAGATGGGGAAGCAGGCACCTTCTTCACAAAGCAGCAGGAGACACAATGTGAGCAAAGGGGGAAAGACACTTATAAAAACAATCAAATCTCATATGAACTCACTATCATGAGAAATTCATGGGGGAAATTGTCCCCATGATCCAATCACCTCTCACCAGGTCCCTCCCTTGACGTGAGGATTATGGGGATTACAATTTGAGATGAGATTTGGGTGAGAACACAAAGCCAAATTACTCTGCCCCTGATCCCTCCCAATTCTCACATCCTTTTTACTTTTCAAAACCAATCATGCCTTCCCAACAAACAGTCCCCAAAGTCTTGACTCATTTCAGCATTAACCCAAAAGTCCAAGTCCAAAGTCTCATCTGAGAAAAGGCAAATCCCTTCCGCCTAGGAGCCTATAAAATCAAAAGCAAGTTAGTTATGTCCAAGACATAATGGGGGTACAGGCAATGGATAAATGCTCCTATTTCAAATAGGAGAAATTGGCCAGATTAAAGGGACTACATGCCCCATGCAAGTCTAAAATCCCAGCAGGGCAGTCATCAAACCTTTAAGCTCCTAAATCTCCTTTGACTCCATGTCTTACATTCAGTGCACACTGATGGAAGAAGGTATGGGCTCCCATGGTTTTGGACACCTCTGCTCCTGTGGCTTTGCAAGGTACAGAACCCCCCGCAACCTGTTTTCACAGCTGGCATTGAGTGTCTGTGGCTTTTCCAGATGCATGGTGCAAACTGTTGATGGAATTACCATTCTGGAGTCTGGAGGAAGGTGGCCCACTTCTCACAACTGAACTAGGCAGTGCCCCAGTGGGGACTCTGTTTAGGGGCTCCAACCCCACATTTTAATCCACACTGCCCTAGCAGAGGTTTTCCATAAGGGCCCTGTCCCTGCAGTAAACCTCTGCCTGGACATCTTGGCATTCCCATATATTCTCTGAAATCTAGGCAAATGTTCCAAAACCTCAATTCTTCTGTGCATCCGCAGACCCAACACCACATGGAAGCCTCCAAGGCTTGGGGCTTGCACCCTCTGAAGCAACTGCTCAAGCTGTACCTTGGCCCATTTTAGCCATCACTGGAGCTGGAATGGCTGGGATGCAGGGCACCAAGTCCCAAGATGTCACAAAGCAGTGGGGACCTTGGCCCAGCCCTCAAAACTATTTTTCCCTCCTAGGCATCTGGGCCCGTGATAGGAGGAGCTACTGTGAAGGTCTCTGACATGCCCTGGAGACATTTTCTCCATTTTCTTTGCTATTAACACTGGATTCCTCATTACTTATGAAAATGTATGCAGCGGGTTTGAAATCCTCCCCAAAAAGGGATTCCTCCAATGTGATGTAAATTCATTAGGTGAGTTACCCTATGTTACTGCCATGGTGCTCATGGGGAAGCAAAAGGAACTGACACGAAGATGAAACTCATGTCTTTTGCTGTGCCATGAGTGTCTCTGACTCAGCAGTCTCATGTCTTCTATTAACATCATTGAAATTACAGCAGGCTAACTTGTTAGCTTGCAGGATACAATCTCAGACACTTCATCATTATTGACAGTAATCTTTTAATTTTCCGTATGTATTTGATAACAAATATGTATCGATAGAGTTTATATACATATTATTTTTATTTAAACCTTTTTCTTAATTTGAATAGGTTAAAGTTTTGCATGAGCTGATATTCAAGACACTGAAATTTGCAAATGATCTTTATAAGATTAAATATTTATTGTAATTAGACCAATTTATCTCTGTCTTGAGATAATTCATAATTAATTGCAATATTGTAAATTAGTCATTTATCAAGACCAAGTTGTAATGTGGGAAAATATTTTTGCATTCTTCTACCCTATACAAATTCTTAGGATCCAATATTAGAATAACCCATAAAATACTTCTTGAATTTTTTCTACCCTTAAATAAATTTATTATAAGTTCTAAAAATTTATAAAATTTTATGATAATTCATGGGCTTCTGCAAAAGTCTAAATTAACCCAGGCTATTTGAGTATTTCCACAGATTATCAGTCACTGGAGTCAGTTAACTTATTTTTAAAATTTACTTTAATACCTCATGTTTATGCTTTATGATCTGAAGTATTCTGTTACATTCTAAAGCATTTATGCATACTAGAGTAGATTCCAGCCATGGTATCAGACTTCATTGTATGAGAGAATGACTGAACACTCAACCTTCTGTACTGTGATCATAATTATATAAAAGCTAATGAACAACCATAAAAGGGCACTCAGGATTCTATGGTAGATTAAAGTCTTAGAAAAATTTCAAAATGTGTGTTTTTAAGATTACTTGTCCTTTAGCATAATAATTAACCCCCACAACTTTGATTCTTAACTCTTTCCAGAGATTTCAGTTTAAATTTGATTTCAAGAATTACACAGTGTCCTGATATTTAGTTCATATTGCTGAAAGAGGGCCAGCAGAGGTAGAAGAAAAAGTCTTGAATCACTGATGCTACCTTACCCCCACCCCAAGCAGCATTTCTGTTTGCTGGGGAAGGGAGAAAGCAGTAATTTTGAGAGTTTTGAACTCAATTCTGCTCTATTATACAAAAAAAAAAAAAAAAACTAGAACAAAATTAGGTGATGCCTCTCCACAAAGGGAGAATTTAAAATTATAACATTAGCCAGAAACGAATTGCTGATCTCAGTGGTCAAAACATGAGTATCCACAAACCTTGTCACCACAGGCTAAACTGTTCTAGGGCTCTAAGGAAACTTGAAAAGGAGTCTAGGCACAAGGACTACAACTTTTAGGTGAGTCCTAGTGCCAAACTGGGTTCCAAATCAATAGACTGCAAAAAGGTTGTGGGGGTGGTGCACATGACATAATGAGATGTCATACAGCTGGGGTGGCTAAGGGAGTGTTGGCATCACTCCTCCTCTAACCCCAGGCTGCACAGCTTGTGGCTCAGAAAGAGACTCCTTCCTTCCACTTGAGGAGAGGAGAGGAAGGAGTGGGGAGGAATTGTCTAGTTTCTTGGATACCACCTCGGCCACAGCAGGATAGAGCAGTGGTCAGAGTTGTGAGACCCCCATTTCAGGCCTTAGCTCCTGGATGGCATTTCTAGACATGCCCTGGGCAGAAGCACGCCTTCTGCCTTGCAGGAAAGGACCAAGTCCTGGTAGCATTAATCACGAGCTAACTGAAGAGCCCTTGAGCCCTGAACAACCAGCAGCGAGATCCAGGTACTGTGTGAGACGCTGACACTTGCTGGCTTTAGGTGAGGCTCAGTACATTCCCAGTTGTGGTGGCTATGGGGCAAGACATCTTCTGCTTGAGAAAAGCAGAGGGAAAGGTAAGACCACTGAGATCAGCAATACCTTTCTGGCTAATGTACTAAAGCAAGTACTTCAATCAGAAAGAAAAGGATTTTAATGGGTAGTAAGTATTCACGTGAAGGTACAGAACTCATTGGTAATACGAAGTATATGGAAAAACACATAATATTATAACACTATAATGGTGGTGTGTAAATTACTCTCATGCCAAGTAAAAGGACTAAATGACAAACCAACAGAAATAATAACTACACCAACTTTTCAAGACAGAGAGAGCACAATAAGATAGAAATAGAAACAAGTTTAAAAAAGGGGTATGAAGTTTAGCCATAGGTTTTTTTTTATTATTATTATTAGTTTTCTTTCGGCTTTTTCTTTTGTTTATGCAAACAGTGCTAAGTTGTTTTCAGTTTTAAATAATGAGTTATAAGATGTATTTGCAAGTCTTATGGCTACCTTAAACCAAGAAAACATACAATGTATACACAAAAAAATAAAAACCAAGAAACTAAATCGTATCATCAGAGAACATTACATTCACTAGAGGAAGGCATGGAGAAAAGTAAGAAGGAAAGACCACAAAACAACAAGAAAACAAATAACAAAATGTGAGGAGTACGTCCTTACTTATCAATAATATTGAATGTGAATAAACAAAACTCTCTAATCAAAAGACAGACTAGCTGAATGGATAAGAAACAACACCCACTGATCTGTTGCCTACAAGAAACACACAACATCTATAAACACACACATGAACTAAAAATAGAGAAAAAAAGACATTCCATGCTGATAGAAACTAAAAACAGAAGGAGTAGCTATACTTATATTAGACAAAAGAGACTTTAAGAACAAAATTATAAAAAAGGAGCAAAAGAATGGAACTAAATAATGAAAAGGGGGTAACTTCAGGAAGACGATATAACAATCTAAAATATATACACGCCCAACACTGGAGCACTCAGATATAGAAAGCAAATATTATTAGAGCTAAAGAGAGAGATAGGCCACAATACAATAATAGCTGGAGACTTCAACACCCCACTTTCAGCATTGGATAGATGTTCCAGACAGAAAATCAATAAAAAAAAATTAGACTTATTCTGCACTATAAGACAAATGGACCTAATAAATATAAACAGAGGATTTCATCCAGTGACTAGAGAATATACATTCTTTTTCTAAGCACATAAATCATTTTCAAGAATAGATCATATGTTAGGTAACAATAAGTCTTACAGTGTTCAAAAAATTGAAATAGTATCAGGCATCTTCTCTGGCCTCAATGGAATAAAACTAGAAATCAATAAATAGAAAAATTTTGGAAACTATACAAAGATATTAAAATTAAATATGATGCTCCTGAACTACCAAGGGGTCAATGAAATTAAGGAGGAAATTTTATATATATTCAAAATATAATAATGAAAACACAACACATCAAAACATATGGGATACAGCAAAAGCAGTACTAAGATGAAGGTTTATAACTATAAGCACCTTCATAAAAAAGAAGAAAAACTTTAAAGAAGCAATAATGCTCCATCTTAAAGAACTAGAAAAACAAGAGAAAACCCAACCCAAAATTATTTTTAAAAAATTAATAAGGATCAGAGAATAAATAAATAAATTTGAAATAAAAAACCCCACTGAAACAAAAAGTTGGTTTTTTGAAAAGTTAAACAAAATTGACAAACCCTTAGTTAGACTAATAAAAATGAAGAGAAGACCCAAACGAATAAAATCAGAGATGAAAACAGAGACATTACAACTGATACTGCAGAAATGTAAAAGATTATTAGTGGCCACTAAGAACAAGTATATGCCAAAAAACTGGAAAATCTGGAATAAATTCACAAATTCCTAGACACATACAACCTATCAAGATTGAACCAGGAAGAAATCCAAAACATAAACAGACCAAAACAAGTACTGAGATTGATACTGTAATAAAAATTTCCTAGTAAAGAAAAGCCCAGGCACAATGGTTCCATTCCTGAAATCTACCAAACATTTAAGAAAGCCCTAAACCATTCCTACTCAAGTTATTGCAAGAACTAGAGGAGGAAATATTTCCACATTCATTCTATAAGGTGAGTATTATCTTGATACAAAAGCACATCAAAAATAAAAGCTATAGAACATATCTCTTATTAATACTCATGCAAAAATATTCAACAAAATACTAACAAACTGATGTAAACAATACACTAAATCTACTGAGATAATCATGGTTTTTCTCATTGGTGCTGTTTATCTGATGGATTACGTTTATTGATTTGTGTATGTTGAAACAGTCTTGCATCCCAGGGATGAAGCCAACTTGATCATGTTGAATAAGCTGTTTGATTTGCTACTGGATTCAGGTTGCCAGTATTTTATTGAGGATTTTTGCATGGATGTTCTTCAGGGATACTGGCCTGAAATTTTCTTTTTTACTGTGTTCCCGCCAGGTTTTGGTATCAGGATGATGCTGGACTCGCAAAATGAGTTAGGGAGGATTGTCTCTGTTAATACTGTTTTAAATAGTCTCAAAAGGAATGGTAGCAGCTCCTCTTTATACCTCTGGTAGAATTTGGCTGTGAATCCATCTAGTCCTGGGCTGTGTTTTTGGTTGGTAGGCTATTAATTGCTGCCTCAATTTCAGAACTTGTTATTGGTCTATTCAAGGATTCAACTTCTTCTTGGTTTAGTCTTGGGAGGATGTATGTGTCCAGGAATTTATCCATTTCTTCTAGATTTTCTAGTTTATTTGCATAGAGGTGTTTATAGTGTTCTCTGATGGTAGTTAGTGTTTCTGTGGGATCAGTGGTCATATCCCCTTTATCATTTTTCATGGTGTCTATTTGATTCTTCTCTCTTTTCTTCTTTATTGGTCTGGCTAGCAGTTTATCTATTTTGTTAATCTTATCTTAAAACCAGCTCCTGGATTCATTGATTTTTTTGAAGAGTTTTTTTGTCTCTATCTCCTTCAGTTTTGCTCTGATCTTAGTTATTTCTTGCCTTCTGCTAGCTTTTGAATTTGTTTGCTCTTGCTTCTCTAGTTCCTTTAATCATGATGTTAGGGTGTCAATTTTAGATCTTTCTCACTTTCTGATGTGGGCATTTAGTGCTATAAATTTCCCTCTCGGCACTGCTTTAAATGTGCCCCAGAGATTCTGGTACGTTGTGTCTTCGTTCTTATTGATTTCAAAGAACATCTTTATTTGTGCCTTCATTTCATTATTTATTCAGTAGTCATTCAGGAGCAGATTGTTCATTTCTATGTAGTTGTGCAGTTTTGAGTGAGTTTCTTAATCCTGAGTTCTTATTTGATTGCACTGTGGTCTGAGAGACTGTTCATTATAATTTCCTTTCTTTTGCATTTGCTGAGGAGTGTTTTACTTCCAATTATGTGGTAGATTTTAGAATAAGTGTAATGTGCTGAGAAGAATGTATATTCTGTTGATTTGGGTTGGATAGTTCTATAGATGTCTGTTAGGTCTGCTTGGTCTAGAGTTGAGTTCAAGTCCTGAATATCCTTGTTAATTTTCTCTCTCATTGGTCCACCTAATAATGACAGTGGGGTATTAAAGTCTCCCACTATTATTGTGTGGGAGCCTAAGTCTTTTTGTAGGTCTCTAAGAACTTGCTTTATGAGTCTGGGTGCTCCTGTATTGGGTGCATATATATTATGGATAGTTAGCTCTTCTTTTTACATTGATCTCTTTAACATTATGTAATGCCCTTCTTTGTCTTTTTTGATCTTTGTTGGTTTAAAGACTGTTTTATCAAAGACTAGGATTGTAACTCCTGCTTTTTTTTAGCTTTCTATTCACTTGGTAAATATTCTTCTATCCCTTTATTATGAGCCTATGTGTGTCTTTGCATGCGAGATGGGTCTCCTGAATATAGTACACAGATGGGTCTTGACTCTATCCAATTTGCCAGTCTGTATCTTAAATTGGTATATTTAGCCTATTTACATTTAAGGTTAATATTATAGTGTATGAATTTGATCCTGTCATTATGACGGTAGCTGGTTATTTTGCCTGTTAGTTGATGCAGTTTCTTCATAATATCAATGGTCTTTACAATTTGGTATGTTTTTGCAGTGGCTAATACTGGTTTTTCCTTTCCATATTTACTGCTTCCTACAGGAGCTCTTATAAGGCAAACCTGGTGGGGAAAAAAAAAAAAAAACCTCTCAGCATTTGCTTGTCTGTAGAAGATTTTATTTCTCCTTCCCTTATGAAGCTTAGTTAGGTTGAATATGAAATTCTGGGTTAAAAATTCTTTTCTTTAAGAATGTTGAATATTGGACCCCAGTCTCTTCTGGCTAGTATGGCTTCTGCAGAGATATCTGTTCTTAGTCTCATGGGCTTACCTTTGTGGGTAACCTGACCTTTCTCTCTGGCTGCCCTTAACATTTTTTCCTTTATTTTAACCTTGGTAAATCTGACGATTATGTGTCTTGGGGTTGCTCTTCTTGAGGAGTATCTTGGTGGTGTTCTCTGTATTTCCTGAATTTGAATGTTGGCCTGTCTTGCTAGGTTGGGGAAGTTCTCCTGGATAATACCCTGAAGAGTGTTTTCCAACTTTGTTCCATTCTCACTATTACTTTCAGGTACACCAATCAAATGTAGGTTTGGTCTTTTCGCATAGTCCCATATTTCTTGGAGGCTTTGTTCATTTTCAATCTTTTTTCTATAATCTTGTTTTCACACTTTATATCATTAAGTTGATCTTCAATCTCTGATATCCTATCATCCGCTTGATCAATTTGGCTATTGATATTTGTGTATGCTTCATGAAGTTCTTCTGCTGTATTTTTCAGCTCCATCAGGTCATTTATGTTATTCTCTAAACTGATTATTTTAGTTAGCAATTCCTCTAACCTTTTTTCAAGATTCTTAGCTTCCTTGTATTGGGTTAGAACATGTCCCTTTAGCTCGGAGAAGTTCATCATTACCCACATTCTGAAGCCTACTTCTGTCAATTCATCAAACTCATTCTCCATTCAGTTTTGTTCCCATGCTGGCAAAGAGTTGTGAGCCTTTGTAGGAAAAAAGACATTCTGGTTTTTGATGTTTTCAGCCTTTTTGTGCTGGTTTTCCTCATCTTCATTGATTTATCTACCATTGGTCTTTGATGTGGTGACCTTCGAATGGATTTCTGTTTGGATGTCCTTTTTGTTGATGTTGATGCAACTTCTGTTTGTTAGTTTTCTTTCTAACAGTCAGACGCCTCTGCCACAAGTCTGCTGGAGTTTGCTGGAGGTCCATTCCAGACCCTGTTTGCCTGGGTATCACCAGCAGAGGCTGCAGAACAGCAAAAATTGATGCCTCTTCCTTCCTCTGGAAGCTTCGTCCCAGAGGGGCATCCACCAGATGCCACCTAAAGCTCTCCTGTATGAGGTGTCTGTGGACTCTGGTTTGGAAGTGTCTTCCAGTCAGGAGGCATGAGGGTCAGGAACCCACTTGAGGAGGTGGCCTGTCCCTTTGCAGAGCTTGAGTGCTGTGCTGGGAGATCTGCTTCTCTCTGCAGAGTCAGCAGGCAGGAACCTTTCAGTCTGCTGAATCTGCACTCATACCGGCACATTCCCCTGGGAACACTGTCTCAGCAAGAAAAGAGTTTTATCTATAAGCCCCTGACTGAGACTGCTGCCTTTCTTTCAGAGATACCCTGTCCATCCTTTGATATAACTCAACACCCCTTCATGCTAAAAACTCTCAATAAACTAAGTATCAATGGAACATATCTGAAAATAATAAGAGCTATTTATGACAAACCCACAGGCAATGTCACACTGAATGGGCAAAAGTTGAAAGCATTCCCTTTAAAAACTGGCACAGGACAAGGATGCCCTCTCTAAATACTCCTATTCAACATAGTGTTGGAAGTGCTGGCCAGGGCAGTCAGGCAAGAGAAAGAGATAAAGTGTATACAAATAGAAAGAGAGGAAGTCAAATTGACTATGTTTGCAGATAAGATAATTGTATATTTAGAAAACCCCATCATCTCAGCCTAAAATCTCCTTAAGCTGATAAGCACCTTCAGCAAGGTCTCAGGATACAAAATCAACGTGCAGAAATCACAAGCATTTCTATATACCAATAGCAGACTAATGGAGAGCCAAATCATGAGCAAACTCCCATTCAGGATTGCTACAAAGAGAATAAAATACCTAGGAATACAACTAGCAAAGGATGTAAAGGACCTCTTCAAGGAGAACTACAAACCACTGCTCATGGAAATAAGAGAGGACACAAACAGATGGAGAAACATTCCATGCTCATGGTTAGGAAGAATAAATATTGAGAAAGTGGCCATACTGCTGAAAGTAATTTATAGATTCAATGCTATTCCCATCAAGCTACTTATGACTCTCTTCACAGAACTGGAAAAAAACAACTTAAACTTCATATAGGACCAAAAGAGAGCCCACATAGCCAAGAGACTCCTAAGCAAAAAGAACAAAGCTGGAGGCATCACACTACCTGACTTCAAACTATACTACAAGCCTACAGTAATCAAGACATCATGGTACTGATACCAAAACAGAGACATAGACCAATGGAACAGAACAGAGACCTCGCAGGCAACACCACACACCTACAACCATCTGATCTTTGACAAACCTGACAAAAACAGGCAATGGGAAAAGGATTCCCTATTTAATAAATGGTGTTGGGAAAATTGGCTAGCCATATGCATAAAGCTGAAACTGGACCCCTTCCTGACACTTTACACTAAAATTAACTCCAGATGGATTAAAGACTGAAACATAAGACCTAACACCGTAAAAGCCATAGAAGAAAACCTAGGCAAAACCATTCAGGACATAGGCATAGGAAAGGACTTCATGACTAAAACACCAAAAGCATAGACAAAAAAAGCCAAAATAGATCAATGGGATCTAATTAAACTCCAGAGCTTCTGTACAGTAAAAGAAACAATCATTAGAGTGAACCAGCAACCAACAGAATGGGAAAAAATTTTTGCAATCTACCCATCTGACAAAGGGCTAATATCCAGAATCTACAAAGAACCAAAACAGATTTAGAAGAAAAAATACAAACCCATTCAAAAGTGGGCAAAGGATATGAACAGACACTTTTCAAAAGAAGAGATATATGAGGCCAACAAACAT